>JAUJEM010000272.1:0-34770 GCA_030448935.1 Citrus cavaleriei | reverse complement strand
TTTTGTATTCAACAAAGATCGGTGTGGACAAAATGTTGCAAATTCTATTAGAAACTGTTACCGAGCCACGCTTGCAAGTCATTTTGGAAGCATAGTAATCGATCCTTTGTTTGCTCGATTTGCTACGCTTGTGGCTGAGCATTGGCTGTGGAGAAGACGAAGCATATCCCGGTTTAGTTATCTCCATGACAAGGAAGCATGCACAGCCAGATCTAGACTATATAAGTGGGTTTGGAAACTACCAAGCGTTTCTTTCACTGGTTTTTTTTCAGTTGTTGTTAATTTATGGCTATTATGGATAAGAATAAAACATTAATGATGGAAATAAAATAATCAGTGAAATGATTGGTGTCCTGTCTGAATTATTAATTAAGAAAGACTGAAAATTAGTCATTATTTTTAAATTATTTAATATGTCATTTCTTTTCTTTGTTCCAAAACATTCTAGTGAACTTTTGTTCTGCTTATGAATGAATAATAGTAGAAATTTATCATTTGTACACCATCCATATCAACTTTAACCCAACCTATAAATAGAAATAATACAAGCAACTTTGTATAAATGACAATAATTCCCATCACTCCCGGAAAAGTTTAGACTAAAATGGAAAAGAAAATAATTTAATACTTAAATATTTAAAAGGTAAATAGCGGGATGGAATTTTGTACCTTATCATAATGGTGCCTCTCCCCGAGTGGGGAAAAAAGGTAAATTATTCTTCTCCAATTGCAAATTGATATTTTAACCTCTACCATCACGAATTTCAAATTGAGGTGATTAGCTAATAAAATTACTTGAAAACACTCTCAGTCACTAATGGATACATTCTAATATTTACTTAAATTGTTGAATTTAACCCTATACAGTGAATAAGAATTTTGTGAATTTATTTAAAATAATATTTTTTGAGACATATCTAAAGATAAAAGTATATGTTGAATTTTTTTACATTAAAAATCAGTTTTAGAAACCTTTAGTTGTCACTGTTTCTTAAAAGTACTCAAGATTTTTCAATCTCATAGCTTAAATTTGGAAAAATGCTCTTTTTGTCATGTATTTGCTAGCTAAGCGTCCCTAATCTCTCTCTCTCTCTCTCTCTCTCTCTCTCTATATATATATATATATCAAGACATCATACTAGGGATGGCAAAAATCACTGAGGCCAAATTTCCCTGGGATTTTAAAATTCGAGGAAGGTATGGGGATAATTTGTCTACCCAATTTCTTATTCGGAGGGACGGGAAATTTTTTACACGATTTCTTATCAGGGGAGGGCAGGGGGTAAGGTGATCCCCATCACTACCCATTTCCCATTTAATTTTTAAATTACTATTAAATAAATAATAAAATTTAAATTATAAAATTATAAATATTGGTAAAAATAAAAAATATCAAAATTTTATATTATTAAACTTTTAGGCCTAATTAACTAATTAAAGTCCTAAATTTTTATTTAGGACATTAAAAAACAGAGTAGATTCTAATAATGACTTGTTTTTTTAATTTTAATATTCTTTAAATATTTTAAACTTAAATATATTTTTATTTATTTTTAGATGTTATAATTGCCCATGTAATCATGATTTTAATATCTAATCTAATCTAATCTAATATTTACTTTTGATTTGCTCCGATTTAACTATTGTGTTGTAAAGGAATAGTCCACATTTATAAAATCTTGCATACCATTGAAAAGTTAATTTTGAATCTAAATTTGATTTTATTTGTAACAATTTTGTATTAGACTATTAATTTTATTCATGATAGTTTGTAAAAAGAAGTTTGTATCCTTGCATATTACATTGCCACTAATTTGTGTATGTGACTTTTGTAATAGATATTAATGTAAGATATATTTGAACTTTACTTTTATTTGAACTTTTATTTTAATATGATTAACTCAAAATAAAAAAATGTATTAGTTATTCGGGATCGGGGACCTGGGGATCCTAGTTATTGTCCCGGGAGGGATGGGGATTCTCTCAAGTAATTCAGCGTGACGGGGAGGGGACGGGGGACATGCAAAATATGGGGATGGAGTGCAGGGAGATGGGTCCCTCCCCCTCCCCTAAATTTCTCATCCCTACATCATTACAACCAAATATATTACACTCTTACCATACTTTTCTATTTTAATAATGCCCTTGCAGCAATATTATTGGAGATCTTGATGAAATGAAAAGAAAAAGATAATTTATCAATTAACCTCAAAGTAACATAAATTTCATAATTTACACAAATATTGTTATTATTTTAATTTTAGGATTAATTTCATAGTTTAATTTTTAATAAATAAATTATAAGTAAGATTATTGTAAGAATATTAAACATTAATTTAAGTTGGCTGATATTAATTTATTTATAGATAATTATTATGGGATTCTTTGCATTAATTTAAAAAAGTGCTGGTTCTTTCACATTGATAATTATTAGTTAATTTACTAATTAAATTTTTATAGATAAATAAGTGAATGTCAAGAATATTGCTGCAAATGGTTAGGAAAGAAAAAGTAAGGATAAGAATGTAACATATTTAACTATAGAGTGTTTTAGTTTTTTAATATAAGACTAAACAGGCATAAAACCCAAAATATAGGAATTAAATGAACATTTACCTAAATTTGAAATAAAGAAGAATTTAGAGAAATTATTAATTAAATCTATCTTAATTAAAAAGTATTTAATGTAATACCCCACACCCGATTATTTTTACTCTCACCTATATATAGGGTGAATTGCGCGATTAAAAGCTCAGTAGTGGTTTTATTTACGTCACAGGACTGGTATAAGTTTAATTTATCAAGCCCAAGTGGGAAAATAAAAGAGAAGAAGAAGAATTCAGGTTCCATATAAAAGGAGGAAGCTGGTTTCAAAAATGGGAGAAAAAGAAATGAGAGGGAGCACGCGCGGAGAGAGGAGATAGAGTTGGCCGGAGTTTGACCCGGAACCGACCCGGAACCGACCGGAACCCGCGACTTTGACCCGGCCGGTTCTCCCATTTCCGGCCACCGTTCGGGCAAGGTTGGTATCGATTTGAAGCTTGAGAGACGAAGCTACGTATCCATGCCGTCCTCGTCGCCGGAAACCGACAGAACGCCGGCGATTTGAGTTCAACTCGCGGCCAAAACTTGTTTTCGCCGCCGTTGATTTCATGGGTTGCGGCGCACTTCCAGCTGGTTCTCTCCTCATGTCACCAGCATCATTTTCCGACCAACCTCGTCACCTGAAACGGCCCGAATACTGCCGAATGACCACCGGAAACTCGCGGACTTTGGAGCTTCGATCCGCCGCCGGCAACGCGCGTGGCGACTCACGGCCACCCGTTGGACTCACCGGGTCTGAGCTATCAGACCTGAGCTTCCCGTCGCCGTCGGATGAATTCCGGTGACCGTTGATCGGCAAGGGCATTTCCGGTAATTTCACAGTATAAGGGTAAGTTGCTGTTTCAAATTTTGTAGGTATTTTGGTAATTGCTGAAATTGAGGATAAAATTGGTAATCTATGATTTTGAGTTAATTTGGTAATTTTGATATGAGGTATTTTGGTAATATTGAATTCAAAGGCAATTAGATAAAATTCATAAAACTTGAGGGTGAATTTGTAATTTGTGGAATCAGTGGATAAATTGGTAATTTTAAGTTGGGGCAGTGATTTGAAGTTACGAGGGTAATTCGGTTAATTTAAGTCGTTAAGGACATTTTGGTAAATTTACGCTCCGAGTAATTTTGTAATTTTCTGTCATTTGTGTGTTATTTATGTGATCTGAGTGGGACAATTTAGTAATTGAAGATTACGAGGATAATTTGGTAAAATAATGATGTGAGGCATTTGTGTTTGGCATGTAGGGGTATTTGTTAATTTGGTGCATGCGGGAATAGTTTATAGTTGATAGATATTCGTTTTAGGAATTTATTATATAAAATTGGTTGTATTTCAGAATTACGGAGAATATGAGCCCATGTCGTTTCCTTGATTAGGAGGATTACGTGACAGTCAACCGCGGGCGTTATTGCTTTTGAGTCTGGACATTGTCCTTTGCAATGGTGGAATATGAAACCTATGTTTAGAGTGAATTATGATAGTAAAGCATGTTTAACGGAATAAATATTTTAAATGTTTTGATTTAATGATTTTCTCGAAATGGATTTAATGTGATTTCTCGAAATGGTTTATTCACGTATTGGTATTTTATTAAATGTTTGGTTAATGATTTTGCGTATCGATTTTGAATAAAGCATGATATTATTTGAAAGATATGAAAAGTGGATTCAAATGTGGTATGATTTAAAATGATTTAAAGCATGATAGTGATTGTTTTGGAAATCATTGAACCCAGTCCCTTTCCCTCCGATTCTGATGATAAATGATATGAGATGAGAGGCCTTTAGAGGCCCCGTCTGAACACACATAGAGAACTTTGGTAGTGTGTTTGGCGCTTTGCCTTTGGGCATATGCATGCGGTTATGGTGTGTGGGAATAAGTCTGATGTCTGAATATGGCTTTCTGAGATCGGTTATTGAGATCTGATGTGTCTGAAATGGGATTTCTGGTCAGTTCTTGAGATGGATACATATCGGTTATTGAGATCTGAGAGATGTCTGATGAGGAGATACGAGACGGTTGAAATACGGGATGAGATACGAGGCCTTTGGGGCAGTCACAGAGTACACCTGCAGAGGCTTTGGGCCGTGTGCTTGGCTTTTGTCCTTTACAGGGGACTAGATTATGCATGCTGCAGGTTATGATGAGATTATGAGATGGTATTTCCCACCTGTCCTATACGTATGGCCTCAGAAGGCGTGACGTTACCAGGATGTGAAACGTCATTGCCCGAATCCGTTGAAATCAGGATATGGCGAGATTATTTCACACAGGTACTTGTTTTATGATGATTTTGGTATTATGAATTCTATATGATTTGGTGATATGATTTCTATGGTTGGTAATGTGATTTAAATGTTTAAATTGATTTATTTAAGTTTTTTAAGTTCTTGGATTTAATGAAATTGATTGTTTGGAAATGATATGATTATTTCTTTACATAAATGTATGTTTTCTCAAAGTTACTATCCACTCACCGAGTTCTTGAGTTTTATACTCATCCACTTTTATTATATTTTTCCCCCACGAGATTTGCAGTACATCGATGGATCGGTATTTAATGTTAGTTTTGAAATTGTGGCCATGTGATGGTGCTAGGATGCTTAAGTAGATTTAATATTTTTGATTATTTGGGATTATTAGGTTGTGTTTGTTGTTATTATATTCCATCCATAATTAGGATAATCGATGTATTTTAATATTAGGATGATTTGGGCGATACTTGTTATGTTGACTTGAGAAGTTGGTTATGGAGGATGGATGAATATTGAATTATTTTGGGAGTGTTGAATTGTAATTTGCGGGGATTGGATATGTTTTATTTATAAGGAATTCTAGAAATTTTTATAGAATTATTAGATATTATAAATAGTATCGTTTTAGTTTACGGGTTTAGATAGATTCGCCACGGGGGTTTGCGGGCCGGAGTGGTTTCAATTAAACATTCGTTAGTTTTTATATTTGACTAATTATTAATGTTTAATTAAACTAACATAATGTCTTTTATG
Organism: Citrus cavaleriei; assembly: GCA_030448935.1. Lineage (NCBI taxonomy): Eukaryota > Viridiplantae > Streptophyta > Magnoliopsida > Sapindales > Rutaceae > Citrus > Citrus cavaleriei. The sequence continues at coordinate 29,160 of JAUJEM010000272.1, read as the reverse complement.
GTATAATACTCATAAATTATCGGACTGTCAAATTTATGTAATTTACATGTAGAGTATTAAAAATTATTAGATTTCATTTAAAAATTTAATTATGAATAAAAATTAGTGTACCTAAACTATTACATACAAAAACATATATTTATTAAAATTGATTGAAGTTTATTATAAATAATTTTTAAGTGAGGTGGATTTACATAAAAAATACCTGTACACACGAGAAAAATAGACTCTTATTTTCATCGAGGTCTGGGATTGAGGCAAACCATTACTTGATCGGAAGGTATTACAATTTTATTTATAGTCTACAAAAGTGTTCTGTGCACCAAATTCAAAAGAAAAAAGAAAAAGAAAGATAAACACATACACAATATATACCAAAAATGCCGAAATGGCATTCAAATTTCTTGTTAGAACATGATAAAAGTATCATCATCTCTACTAATCAATGGTCCTCTCTATCGATTTACTATGAAACTTGGAACATAGGCAAAAATGATAAGGCCAAACAGATATTTTGATTGGATTATCAGCATATTGCAAAATTCGTAATTAATTGTGGTAACAGCACACTGACAGAAGCACATACTAGTCCAATAACACCTTTAAAAAGAAGCTACCGAAAGGTTTGTGGCTTCCCAATGGATAATATAACCACTTAGCAACATAGCCTTCCATTCCCATGTAACCTTGTCCTCTTGGCCTTTCTGAACAGGCCCTACAATGCATATAAACAAAGACTGCAAATGATATTCTTTCTTAGCTCAGACTGGGGGTAAAGAAGGAGGACCTCGACAGTTGGTTTCTGATGAATCTAAGTATGTTCAATATGTATGCAAATCATTTCCTCTATTGTGGAGGAGGTAAGACCAATATTGCTTTTGATTGTTATATGGTTTGCTTACACAGGTTTCTTCATTATATAAGTTTATTGTTCATGTTACTCATCAGAGTGATATGTTGTTACATAGTTGGATTTTAATTTCTCTTCATCAATTTTAAATTTCATGAGCAACCATGAGGTCTATTTGAAGGAGGTCTGCTTATGTTTACATGTAAACCTTTTAATATGATTGTATATTGGTATAAAGGAAGTTAGGTGGAGAAAAATCAGGCACGGTTCATATTGTTATAAGGAAGTTGGAATGGAAAAAAATTAGGCATGGTCCTGTTAACTTCTTCTTCCTGTCATCTAAGAACATAGTATTGTAAGCAAATACTTTTTTAGAAGGGAAAAATGATGTAAACAAAATAAAACGATTAGCCATGTTTAATTTATGTTTTTGATGTATTGTTATAATGAGCTGTGTATGATGGGCAATATTACCTGATGTGAAGGTATCTAGCGTTTGCAAACTTTACTTTTAAAAGGATGAAAAATGATCGGAGATGATCGACTAGAATGAATAAATATGGAATTTGTCTGTCCCATGCTACATCAATGGTAGAACTAATTCAACTGAATCATAATCACAGTTTAATGCAACCCAGTGGCCAAGCCTCTTTTCTCCCTTACATAAGGTTCTTAAGCAATAGGAATGGCCAATGGATGTTGAATAGTGACTGTAAAGTGATTTGGTTTACAAATATAAATCATCTTTGAATTTTTGTTTTGTTTCAGGTTGCGTAATAAAATTTCTCACGAGATACTACCATTGTCTCTCCATTCTCTATTTTGTTGTTCGGAGGTTCAATGTGATCAGCATCAATTATCTATTCTTTCTGCCACCTATAAATTACATGTTATGCTATCATTTGCTTATAAAAGTGTATTCTGTAGAAAGTGATGTAAGCGATATTTGTTTTCCCATATGGACCAATGATGCTGCCAATTGTTTCATGATTTCTTACATACTTAGCATGCATCCACTTTGTCAGTTTATGCTTTTAGAAGATTAGATTCTTGTGCTTAGTGTTTGTATAAGGTCGTAGATCACTACTGTTTTGACCTAACGAACAGATTCACACATTGCAACAGTTAGGAGTTTTACAATACATAACCAAACTCACAGTATAAAGTCATCTATGCTTTTAGAGATTTAGGTCATTGGTATGATTTGTTCTACTAATTTTTTCTACTCTGTGGTTCCTTACCTAAAATCTTTAGGATTCTGGATAATGTGATGCGTTCAGGATTCGCTTCAATTATAAACTATTCATTCAGCACTTTTTGATCATGATTCATCCATCTAATAAAAGTAAACTATATGGCCCAGCAAAGCTGAGATGAGAGAAGAATTTGAAAACATCTAAGCTTCCAAATGTCTTATTGTTTCAAATTTTAATTATGATTTGCTATGCAGACCGGACAGGTCACAATAGATGGTTGGTTAAAGGTGACGGCACCTGCCCAACTGCTGTCTTGTTTAGGAACTACGATTAACTCTTCATTCTATTTTGAGACAAATGATTAGAAACCCACAGGTATCTTATAACACTTCTTATAATCCATTTCCATATAGTATGAATACAAATTACAGTAACTATCTTTTGTTCTCACCTGTTCAATTGTTTACTTGACATCACAACCGTACGGCGAAAGATAAATATTCTCTTTTCCTTTTCTTTCACCTCTTTAATCCAGGAATTCAACCATTGCAAATAATGAGGTTGTCAAGTCTATGATCCAGTTGTTGTTAGAAGAAGACAAACCCCAAAAATAATTTATGGACACCAAGGTATGCATATAAGTCTTCGTTCCAAATTATAGCTGACCTGACATATTTTAGCAGGTACACATATTTCCTGTTTTCAGATTCATTGGGTATAAATAATTCATTTCTAATTCACTTATTGTTTCTTTCATTACTTGTTATTATTGTCTAATATGAACTGCATCGCTTGGTCTAATTCAAAAATAATTGTGTAGTCAATTATCATGCATGACCAGGAGATGTGTGCGTCTCTGTCAGCTTATAGTGGTATGCAAAAACTGAGCAAATTACTGAATCGGAGTTTAAAATACACAATCTTTGATGAAGCTCCGGTTAGAAAGAAATCAAATAACAGCTTTTCATTTGGAGGTTAAGTTCACTTTTTCTTGTTGGCTGGCAGAATTTTCATCGATAACGTTCTTGTTCATTAATGTTCTCTAGGTTGATGTCACAATGGCCCCTTTGAGGTTTTTAGAGAACTTTATTTATGGTTCAATTATATGAACAGTTAATAGGAAGTAGGAACCCAAACTCCTCAATTTTAAGAGGTTAGGGTTTATATTACCAACAGTGTAACAATAATATTTGGATATGACCAAATACGACACGATAAGCTCAAATTATAGATTAAAAAAGAAAAAGCAAATTATAGAAATAAGAATGAGAAATGAAACGGCCAAGATTATGACATATCAGGTGTGGCGTGTTCAATTATTATTGTTACTGATTAGTATTTTCGCATAACAAAAATGAGAATGAAAATGGTGTTTTTCATTGTATTTTGAATGAATTTGATTATGTGTTTGTATGGTGATTCCATGAAGGAAATTTCAATGGGGGTTTCCGTAAATACAATGCTGTAAATAATTCTATCACACACTATAATAAATGCAGAAATTCCCATTTGTTTTCCTCTGATTTCATGTATCATGTGCATTTAAGTTGTGAAAGTAGTATCATTTTTTCAAACAATTTTTACAAAATATATGTGAGATATATATTTGTGTTTAAAAAGTTAAATAAGGCTGAGTTGTTCAATCTCTGTAAATAATAAAAAAATTCAATTTTAGACATGATTATAAAAAAGTGCTAGTGGTTTCACGAACTCAATTCTTCTAAATTTGTAATTATGTAAAAAGTAACAATAATTATACGGCTAGAATATTCTTATACGCATTTTTTTGTTCTTGTATAAATTAATGTACAATACACTATTGGTTTGATGATGCGTCATATCTAAATACGTATATTTTTAGAGTATAGTCTATAAATAAATCAATATGACATCAATAAATTTATAACATAATATGGATACAATACAAATATAATATTAGTTATTTTTTAAATAAATATTACATATTAATTAATATATATATTAGTTATCATAAACGTATAATCATGTTGAAGTGGCCCAATATGAATATAACACTCTTATTCATCATGTCGTGTCGTGTTAATCAATTTTTAATCCGTACTAATGTTTATCCAACGTGAATACAGAAAAACCGTGTCCATAGTCATATATTTTGCCCAAACTCATTTTGCCACCTTTAAGTTGGACCAGGCACTTATTATTTTACCGTACTTCAAAGCTAAAATATGGTTTTCAATTTAAAGAAAATTCCTTTAAAGAAGAAGAAGATTATCTTAGTATATGCTTCAACGTTTATGTTATTCTTCTAATTTGCATAATCCATAATCCCTAACAAACTAACATCAATCAAAATATCATTGTGCTTTATGTTTAAAATGTGTTAATTTAAAATCTAAAATCAAAGAGTTCACTTGGGTGATTCCAAGGGCATGTTGCAGCATTCTTCACTACAAAAAAATTAAAAGCCTGTCTGATTTTCATCTAATAATTTCCTATGATTTTCTATGTTTCATAGCTAACTAATAGATAAATGCACATTGTAATTGAAATTTTGCAACCAGTAGGTTTAATTGTGGAGCCTGAGCCAGTTTATGTTTTATAGAATGCCAATGATCTGTTATGCAAACAGATAAATTAAACATTATTAATGCTTGCATGTATCACTCACCAATTAAGAGTATATATAGGTTTATAACCTATACAGCATGATGAAAATTATATCTTGCGATTGTCTTTTTAATTTTAATTTTTCTTTTTCGACTTTGATAGTATTCTTTGATGAGTTGTATTCAAAAGAGAAATCTATAAAGGACATGCTTCTAGATATAAAAAGAATATTATATTGCAAATTATCACGATATATGATACGCCATTTTAAAAACATAAACATTCTTAATTTAATATTGAGTTCACTTCACAAAAATAATGAAAAAGAAAGATGGCATAATTAATTAAAAACTTATTTGCATAATAGCACATGTAGGAATGGTAATGGGTACTACTTGCAGTGAGTTTCTATTATTACTAAACCACTACTTACAAAAGAAATTCAAATTATCAAACTTGCCTGTAACCCGTGAGTAGATTTTTTTATTTTATTTTAAAAGTCATTCGTCATTTGGGTTTTAATAATTACTGAATCTCACTTGCAACTTGCAACTGATTTTTTTGCTAATTTTCTTATTTAAAATCACAAATATTAAAAACATTTGTGATAATACATAAAATCTTAAATTATATAATTTAAAACTATAAATTTATAATAATAGCCTAATAAATCTGCATATAATATTCAATTTTAATTTCATCAATGTAAATAAGAAATTAAACCTTCAACATTAAAATAAATACACAAATATATTATTTAAAAAATATTTTTGTTGTAGGTAAATTGTCATCACTAATATCAAGGTCTTTCTTAATCTTTTTAATCAATATAGAAATACTGTCAACAATATTAATAGGTAAGGTTTGTATAAACAAATAGAAACTAAACTTTAGAAAGCAATCATTAGCTTCAAGTCATTAAAAAAAAAAAACAAACAAAAATAAATCAAATTAAAATAAATATTAGTAATATTAAACTTAAAATTATAAAATTTCTACTTATTAAAAAAGCTTGTGCATTGATCTTAACACACACACACACACACAAACACACATTTTACTTGTATTTATTTTTATACTTATGTTTACATTAGATTTTATAATATAATTTTTTATGATTAACATTAAAAACATAAATAATTAAAATAAAAAATACGGGTTTGGCGGTGGATACCTGTGCAAGTATTAAATTTTTTCTCAATACCAAATTCACTGCATAGCCCGCAGTGGGGTTTTAATTTGAAATCCCCAACCTACTTGTAACCTACAAAAATTATCTCAGAAATAAATGGGGTTTTGTGGGCGAGTTTGCGGGTTTTATGGTAACTTCTCCAACTCTAACCACATGATATTATCATAATTGTTGGACTAAGATAAATAACACATTGATACACATTAGTGTCATTCATTAAGAAAGACAAGAACATGGACACTAAAAAGATAATGGAGATCATCTCTTGTACATCTAAGAAGATTTTAATAGTTGGTGCACCATAATGACACTCTAGGAATTAACAGATAATAATAGTATACATCATTTTATTTAATTAAATGTAACATAAAAGAGTAATACTATATAATTTACCAGTTTAGCAAGGATTTCTCCTGTATTAAGGAATAACAAGAAGATTAAGGTCATCATTCGTAATGTTATCATTAGCAATACTGTTTAAAAGTAATAGTGTTCCCTCCAACCATTCATTCTTAGCTATAAATTATATTTAAAACGTTTTTATAAGTGCATAAATTAAACCTCGAAATAACATTCAACTGAACATGGCTTTAAAACCTGCGCAAGGAGAAGGAGTTTCATTATCTTCAAACGAAAAGGAAAAGTTATCCACTGCCTTCGGGTGAACTTCAATCAAAACTCAAAATTTAGTAGTTAAACTTGAGTGAGTTCTTATTTCTGGTTTGACCTGACTTGCATAGATTCAAGTAGCCGACGTTAATTGACCAACGGCTGATGTTTTATTGTACATAAATAGTTAAGACTAAGGTCTATGGTTAAATTGCATGTGCATGGATAAGTAACTGTAAAAAGAAAAGAGAAATTGATTCGGTAACCAGCTGCTGCATTTTCTACAAATTTTCATTTTATGAATTTTAGTTATAACCCTTTTCTCTGTATGGTTAATTAAGCATCCAGTTTTACAGTTGAACAACGTACCCGATTCTCCCTAGTGTGTGTGATATGGCTACATATATAAGTTTCAAAGCGCTACACATTCTAAATTTTTAATCCCAAATAACTATTACAAATAATGTGACATTCATCAATTAGTTCATGAGGTAATACAATTAATTTACTTAGATATTGTAAAGAATTATCAACAACTTAATGAATGACATCATTTGGGATTGAAATTTGAGATAATTTATTCAAGATATGTGAAAAAGGAAATATCGCCTTTTATTATTATTATTATACACCATTTATATACAAAAGCATCAGCTAACTAAAGGCTAAAAGAGGATTGATTGCTAGCTGTACACAATAGAAAAGGAAATTGCTTATAAGAGAAAGTTGACTATCAAATTACATCCATTACTGCAGCAGAACAACTGTCCATAATCTTGCTAAATCTCAGCACTCCTCCTCAAGTTGAAGCATGGATGTTAATGATGCCCAACTTGCAAAGATGAGTATGAAATAAGGCTTTTCCAAGAGGCTTGGTTAATAAATCTGCAACTTGAGTTTGTGATGAAGTGAAAGCAATAGCAACATGCCCAGATTGAATCTTTTCTCTGACCACGTGACAATCCATCTCAATATGTTTTGTTAGTTCGCGAAACACTGGATTTGCTGCGATGTGTTATGCTGCTTAATTATCGCAATAGAGCTTAGCAGGGATCACAAAATTAACTTGCAAATCTTTGAAGAGGTATCTCAACTAAGTGAGCTCACAAGTAATGGCTGCCATGGCTCTATATTCTGCTTCTGCTGAAGACCGTGAAACCGTTGTTTGCTTTTTGGTTTTCCAAGAGATGATGGAAGGACCAAGAAATACGCAGTATCCGTGTGATCTCTTGTGGTGAGACAACTTCCCCATCTGCATCACTATAACATGTTAACTTCAAATATTTTCTGTTGGAAAAATAGTCATTGTCCTGGGTTCCTTTCAAGTATCGAAGGACTCGGACTACCGCATCTAAATGTGGCTTGCGGAGTTGATTCATAAAGCTGACTAAGAAGATGTACAAAATAATTAATATCAGGCCTTGTGATTGTGAGGGTAAATGAGACGGCCAACAAGTCTTCTATACTTTGATGGGTCTTTGAGAAGGTCACCACTTGATGGCGTAAGCTTTAAGTTTTGTTCCATAGGAAAAGAAGCTGGTCTTGCTCCCAAGAGTCCCATATCATCAAGTATATCTAATACATATTTACTGTTTGGAGATGCAAATGTCTTTCTTGGGCTTGAGCCACCTCTATTCCCAAAAAATACTTTAGCTTTCCAAGATCCTTGATTCTAAAATGTTCATCAAGGAACTTTTTAGAGTTATTATTACCCATTGGATTATTGCTGTTATTATCATGTCATCAACGTAAATCAATCTGTTGTGAATGAGTCTCCATGCACTCTAGTAAAAGAGAGTAGTCAGCCATAGATTGCTTGAAGCTTTAGTGAATGGCACAGAGAAAACTTGGAATACTAGTTACGTGAAGCTTGCTTCAATCCATTGAGTGACTTATTAAGTCGACAAACCAAGTTCTCCCCATCGACTATAACCCGGGTGGCGGAAGCATGTATATCTCTTCAGCTAGATCACCATGAAGGAAGGCATTTTGAACATCTAATTGATGGAGAGTCCAATTTCTAGCAGCAACAATAGCCAAAATGCAATGCACAAAGTAATAAGTTTGGCATTTGGGAAAATGTTTCTGATAATCCATCCCTTGAATCTGAAAGTGTATCCCTTGCATTACCGGTCGGGCTGTATGGATTACATTGTGCCATCAGAGCGATACTTTATTTTATAGACCCGCTTGCAACCAATTGGTTTATTACATTTAGGCAATGTAGTAAAGTCCAAGTACCATTGACTTCAAGAGCTTGATTTCAAATTCATGGCCTCCACGCCGCCAGGATCGTACTCGACTGGGCAAAATGTGTTAGGTTCAAACGGAGACTAGAGATAGATGCAACAAATGAGCGATGAGAAAGAGGAAAGATTGTTATAAGAGACAAATTAACTAAAGGATAACGTGTTGCCTTGCGAGACTGAAGCATAGAAGATGACATTGGTGGGGACAACGAGTGGCTGTGAGCAATGAAGATCCACGGGCCAGTGGAAGAGTTGCTCGAATTGATCAGATCTTCTTAGCGTGGGTTGAGTAGGCTTGAGTTATATGAAGGTACAGTTGAATTCATTGGATAAAGATGTATTGTCCTCTTGTGGAGCGATGGGAATTAGCAGGCATCGTAATGCAGTATAGATAAAGGTAAAACTTGTAAATTATGATTGATATCACATTTGGAGTCACGGCAGAAAGGGAATACATTCTCATGAAAAATAATATCTCGACTAGAAAAAATTTTCTTAGTTTTCTAGATCATAAACTTTGTAAATAACACATTGATGGATGCAACAAAAATGCATTTTGAGACGATGATCAAACTTATATTGAGGTTCGAACGTGGTAGCAAAACATAAACATCCAAACACACGCAAATGGTCGTAAGTAGGTGGCTTTATGTAGAATTTCAAATGGCGTTTTTACAAAGTAAGGAGTGTATGTCACGATTAATAAGATAAACTATGATAGGGCTGCTTTACGCCCCAAAGGTTAAAAGCCAGAATGAGGTCTGAAATCTCAAGGCTCGGAGCTACATTGAATATGTCGATGTTTGCGTTCTACTACACCATTTTATTGAGTGTGGAAACACAACTATGCTCATAAAGGATTCCTTCATCTTAAAGAAGTTATGCATGGAAGTAAATTCTTTGCCATTATAAATATGAGAGCTTAACACCCAACTTTATGATTGGTGTGTAAAACAAAAGCACAGAAGATTTTAAAAAATTTTGTGTTAATGCATTTAAACACGCATAGGATAAATCCATGTATGTTTGGAGTAATCATCCACAACAGTCAAAAATAATAAGCACTTGAAAGAGAACAAACTCGAAAAAGGTCCCCAAATATCACAATAGATTAACTATTTTTTTTTTAATTAAATATTTAATTACTACTATTATTTTATTATTATTTTCTAAATATACATTTCATATAGTATGTTTATTCATATATATATCACATTATTTTGTTCACCAAAAAGAAAAAAGACATCTATACCCCTAAGGTGCTAGAGAAATGGTCATAAAAACCCTTAAATTTTTAGAAAGGGACACTAATACCTCTTTTGGCCTTTATACCTTTGTCTTTATTAACCTAAAAAAATTGATTACAATATTTTATAATAAATATATTTATTTTATAAATGTAGTAATATATATATATATTGAAAATAACTTCAATAACTAAAAATATTTTATTATTTTATAATATATTAGGCATATTTATTAGATTAAAGTAAATTTTATAATAAAGGAACCATAATATCTAAATTAATATATTCAAATATAAATTATTTTGAATACTATTCAAAAATAATATATTATAGTGTGAAATATATTACACAAGTCAAGAAAATAAATCATGGATATAAAACATGAACTCCAACTTGAAATGGGGGAACGAGGAAAAAGGATTCTTTGGGTATACGGAATATAACACATGAAACATAAAATAAAATACATGAATATTTTAATCTTATACAAAACACAAGAAAATAAACTTTTATCTTTTTAATATACTTTTTCTCTTAATAATTATAAAAAATTTGTTTCATTTTTAATTTATTTTTTTTTTTTATAATTATTGTCATTTCAAAAATTCTTCAATTGACAATATATTTATTTTAGTTTATTTTATTTTATTAAAAAAATTAAATGAGAGCAATGGTTTAAAATCCAATTGCTATAGAACTGAAAAAAAAAAGGCATTCTAAATTGCAGCTAAACAATGAGGGCATAGAAAGGGACCCCCTCTATTACGAGAAATTCTGGAGTACGTCGGAGATATTATACTTAATGAATGCATGTATGATAAATATAGTTCAATTACATAGAACTACAATTAAATGATTTTTTAAAAAATACCACATTAAATGATCATTCTTTGAAATAAATAGACATATAACACACGTACATTAATTGAATGTAAGTAATAATATAGTTACAAATTCTTGTATAAATTGATGTGGCGTGATAAAATTAGTTGAATTAAATATCTCTTGTCTCACATGATCTATTTTTATTATTTTAAATTTTCATTCAATCAATGAATTAGCCTGACAACTCAGTTTGTACAAAATAAATTTATCAAGAGTTTATAAGCTGTATCATCACTCGTTTAATATTATACCTCAATCTTCTCTTCTAAAATCTCTTCCTCACCATACGATTTCACTCCCTTTAATAGCCAACCATAATCGCAGCGTCCATTACAATGCATGACATGGAACAAATTGACTGTCAAAATCAAAGCAAATAAAAGGTGCATTAGAAGAAAGTCCAATCTCATAAGCCAAAAATATAATAGTAACGGTCATGTGCAAAATGCACCCACTGAAATACTGCCACGATCGGCAAAATCTAGAAACGTGAAATGCAACCAGCAGACACAACCTTAGCTGTAACCATGGTTTACTAGAGCTAGATATCAGTTTGATGAACAATTCAAAATGAATTATTATCAGATTGATCAATGAATGTAGTCAGATAATGTAGTTAAATGATTCTTCTCACTAGAGCTGAAGAAAGTTATTTATCAGGTGTCCATTTCTGTACAACACACCAACTGATAAAATTCAACCGCAGTTTCGAGGAATGAAAACCTGTAATGAATTGTAACTCTCTTTATGAATTAAAATCTCGGTTTTACACTTCTTCCCGATCAACTTATCATGGCTGCCTTCTTCAGGAAGAATAACATCAGTCATGTCAATGCGAAGGGAGGGAAATAAATCAACAGCAGTGACGTGCACGAAAAGGAAAATGCCATGGAACAAAAAATAGCTCAAGTAAATTGTGTGTGTATATATATATGTGTGTGTTCTAATCTAATATGTTTGCCACCAGTGAACTTATAATTCCACTACAAACTTAATTTGCTCGAGTATTAAATATTAAAATCCAAATAATACAATTAACATAATTTAAATTTGGAATAATGATTTGTGTAATGAATTGGAGTCAACTAATTTTATCTTTGATTGATTATCAATTTTTCAAATGCGATAATCAAGATGAAACCAATCAACCATTTGATTTTATTATTATTTTCTATTCTTGTTTGATACTTTGCTTCTTATTGGCAAGAATTTAGATTTATTTTGACAAGTGTAAACAAATTAACAATCTAGAAAATTAATTATCCTAATTAATTAATTCAAAATCAATGTTCTGAAGCTGCTATTTGTATCATCTTTTTATAAAGTCACTACCACAATTACTTGTTTATACAATATTATGCACAAGTCACTGTTTACAATTAATGTTTATATAATATTATATGGTCACTATTTTTAGTTAGTGTTCATTTGTCACTATTTATAAAGCGGTTTGTGTTATACATTTATTACATTAAATGGTTGTCAAATAGGTCAATGAATATGCACGAAAAGTTATTGCGGGGGCCACTTAGGAATGAAAAGCACCTTAGCAGATAAGTAAGCTGTCTTTTTTCGGTTTTATGCTTTTCTGGTTAACTTATCATGGTGTTGACAATGGTAGAATGGAGTCATATCAAGACGATGGCAACACCAAAGCAGTATATCTCCATCACTGCGAGCAACATGAGTCTACTCATTCATTGATAACAATTAGAGCTTCTAAAATTGCCACTTGAGGAATGGGTAGAATCGGTCATAATTTTATTTAATTAGAGTAAATCCTTGATTTTTCTGCATGCACGATTTCTTTTAAGTGTCTTGCGACCGTTAGGAAGTTTTTCTTTGAATCTTGTCAGAAAATCTTCGATTGTTTCTATGTAAACAATCTTCTACACAATATTGGATACATCTTTCCTACATGTAGAAGCCTACCACAAATAGTTTAATAGATCTCTATATCATCGATGTTATTAAATGTTCCATCATACACTATTTTTTTAATAAACTACTTTTCACCTAAGAGGAAGCAACCCTCAACTTTGAGTTTATATTTTCATTCAACCAATGAATTAATGTCGGTTTACAATGTGAAAATAAGTTTGTACAGAGTTTGTAGTATATCATCACACATTTAATATTACACCTCAGTCTTCTCTAAATCTCTTCCTCTACATGAGAGATTTCACTCAGTTTATAATAGCCAACCATAATCATGACGTCTGATTGCAATCATGACATGGAGCAATTTTAATATACTATAAATACATACGAATCTAGAGATGAAATAGTGGTAATGGTCAATCCATGAGATTCAGTATAAATTGAAAAGTCTAGTTTAAATCCAAAATTAATATTATTCTAGCCTAGTTGAGAAAATTGAAATTAAAAAAGAGGAAATCAAACTAATTAAACTAAGGAAGCAATTAAAATAAAGGAAATTCAATAAGATAAGAATTCTGAAGGTTTGAATCCACCGCTATTCATTGGTAATTATTTATTATTAATTAATCCCCAATTTTAGAGTGAATAACTCGAAATCATCCATGTCATCTCATGAATATAACAATTAAGCTGATAATTAATCTTGTGTAAGTTCTTTTACAGCAATAGTATGACATCTAAGAATCTCATGTAAACATATTGAATAATAAAGAGTCAAAGTTTCCTAAGCACTCCATATAAGCGATTTAATGAAAGACATAGAATCAAAGATAATCATGTACAAACTTTATAAATCAAGCATAGACTTAGCCAGATATTAATCCTAACAATCAATAATACATAATGAGAATTGATGAAAGATTTATTAACATCAATTAATCATGTGAAATAAAAACCATAATCATCAAAAAAAGAACATATATAGGAATTAATTAAATAAAAAATATAATTATTTCATGAATATGGTTTTCATCATAACCTCGGTATAAGAAAATTAGTTAGACATACTTGAATTGGGGTAACAAAATAAATAAAATCAGCCATGAAGCCAATTACTGCACTCGTCCTTTTCTCCCCTCTTCTGCCTTGCGTCACACCCCCCTCTGGCTACTCTCTTGCCTTTATATAATGTTACTGACTTGCTTAAAAATCCTCATAAGGCTGAGATAATTCACTGTCATGTAAATAAAAATATAAAAATATAAAAGATTTTCTTTCACATTTTTCGTAAATATTATTGGAGGCAATATTTTATTTATCATCACTATCAATTATCATAATAAAAGTAATAACTTTTAATAACATAAAAGTTTATAATTACATCAAAAGGATATCAATAAAATAATCTTTCATGATTTATAACTAAAACTCATTAAAAGAATATGTATTAGATTTAACTTTTATGAAATTAACAAGTGATATTTGAAAAATAAATGAAAATATATAGGCTTGTAAACTTAAAATTCCTACCACATAGAATATTAATTGTAAGATAAACAAATAGTTCGAGAGAATAAGTATGCTCAATGAGTGTTAAGAATAATATATATTTTCTACGATCGATTAGATATGATGGTCCTTAATATTATATAAAATAATGAGTATTTTAATATACGATAGTAAATTTTATTAAAATAATGTGTGATCAAGTATTTTTTGCAAGCATAAACAATCACTACAAGTTAAAACGCAATAGATAATTGACTTAAAACTATCATAAAGGAGGTGGATTGATGATTGGAAATTACCCATCATCTATGTACATGTCACTCTTTTTATAATAGAAAAAGTACGTCATTAACTTATCATAGCGTTTAAATGTCATATGTCAGTCATGGAAAAAAATGAATAAATTATTTAATTTTTGGAAGGAAATGTGATTTTTTTTTTGAAATTTTGATTGGAAAATTGATTTTCAAGCGTGAATATCGTCTGGATAAATTTAGTGAATAAATATAAGTTTGGACGGATTTTTTGTAATGATATTTTCTGTCATTAATTTTTTTATGACTTATTTTATGATTAATATTTTCTTACTCCATGATTAATATTTTTATGTATTCTAAATTATATTGAACAAATCATGAATTATTTCATTTAAATTTATGCATTCCTATATGTAATTCAAGCATAAATTCATATAGACAAAAATTGATATACATTCTATTAAGTCAAAATCTTTATATTAATAATGCCATCCAAAAACTGATTATATCAAACAAGCCTCAATTCACTAGACAAAATCCGACCTTTAAAGTCAATGTATCAATTTTACAAGTAAGAAGGCATCGAAGTGGTTTGCTTAATTATGGACAAACCATAATTTGTTAAATTTCGGTGCATGAGCTTGCCATTTTCAGCAAATACCCGCTAAACTCTCTCCAAGTCCAGCGAAACTGCGCTTGCATATGCAACATCAAATGAATATAGCTAGCATTATTGTTATAAAGAATTAACTACTACAATAAAACCATTAGGTTTTAGATACAACAGAATCATTACAAATTTAAACTCAATTCGTATGTGCAACACCAATGAGTATAGCCAACATATCATTATAAAGATTTATCTATTAAACTTAAACTGTAGGTTTCAGATGCAACTTAACTTAATTCCTTGCTGAAATAAAATATGGAACCACAATGGTACCCATAAAAATAAAATTATTTTCCTCCAAGTATGAAAATAAAGAGCAAACTTTGGTTTGAATAGAAAGTATACAAATGTACTGCCAAACGCACAATACAGACCACTTGTTCACATGATATATCAATCAATCAAAATAATAATTCAATTCCATTTCTTCTCTTACAATTACAAGAACCGATTAAATTAACTAAGTGGCATGTGTTGTTCCGTTCAACACCATGGCTTTTGTATTTTGCTGTTTTTTTGTTATTAACTTTATTGTTATTTAAAAATTTTGCATTAAAATTAACCTCATTATTCAAATTCATCAACAACAACCATGAATAAATTGATATAGACCTACCAAGTTTCTCTATTATTACCAATCTCATCTCTAAATAATGTTGTTATCAGGATAACAACTTTGCCTGTAGTTGTTTGTTGTTCAAATAAAAGATTAAGCATAGTTCAAGAAACCTAGGTAGCTAGCTAGGTCGCTGTTATTACCACTTTGTCTATAGTTTTTAACCAATTATAATATACAAGTAATAAAAATGTTTATGTACAGTTTTAGATTCATACTAACCATTTTTTGCTGCGTTAATGATTAGAACACTTGATTACAGTTTGAAATTTCCAAACCTGGGATTGTATGTCATGAACAAGAATTGTCCTTTACAGGCTTTTTTTAAGCGGTTGCACACACCTTCTGCTCTGCTGGGACAGGAAATGTCTGGTATTTGACCAGGATGGGGTGACACAACCTGGACATATGAATCCAAATGGTCTTGTTCCTTTTTTATTTGGGATAATCGAGTCATCTAGCAACCTGAAACAATGGATGCAAAATACCAAAACTTGTCATTAGACAAGTATTGCAACATTATATAAATTAATTAAAGTGGAAAGAAAACAAAAATCTCTTACGCAATATATACTTCAATAACATTAACTCATATCACTTGCATCGTCATCATCGCATCACATTTCATTTTCCCAACATGGGCTACAATACCTTCTAGCTGAAATACATCATCATCAATCCTATATGGGATCCAACCGGATGGAGGCAAGTACATGTCACATAATCGACAAAGAGTTGCAGCATTGGATGATTGTTTTTGTGCATTGTCACTGCGTGCCTAGTGTTTCTCGGCATGCCGCATGCACCTTTTTTCCTTTTGTTTCTGTTCGATTTGCACCTTGTTCTTGGGCTATCAGTGAAACTTGCTATAGACCATTAGCTAATTGCCTTCTCCTGAAATAATAGCTTTTGCGAACATCACAAATAACTATTGAATTTTGTACATCACGAGATACACATGTTTCTCGGAGTCTCTTCAATAGTTTTCTAAATGTTGGGATTTCCCTCACAATCACTATAAGCATCATTGATCATATAGTTATTATTATCATAATTGAAATCCATTAGTGAAATGGAGATATATACATTAGAGAATGGCGTGGCGGGACATCTTTATACCCTTTCAAATTTTATAAGACTTTACAAAGCGTGTCAATAAAGATGTTGATTACAATCGTGGGTGTCACAATTCCAAATTCCTACATTTATAACCTGGACATCTATTAGCCTTCTACTTGTCTTCGACATTTAAATAGCAAAAATTCACAAATTCGTGACCTTTTTTTTCATACATACTGACAGTGACATCATACAATTAATCCAAGACTTATCCAATTTAGTTTCAACGAAGTTTTTGATCCCCGCACATAAAAGAAGGCAAACATGAAACAATAATATTGGCTTTTCAAATTAGTTATTTCATAAAAAATAACAAAATAACATTGACTTACACATATGTAGAACCAAGTAAAAAAATATCAAAACATGTTGTTCACATATTAATTGAATATTTGCATATTAAAAGCAATCGACGTTACAACCACAAAAACAAATGGAACATTCTTACAAGCAAACTCAAATATCCAAAACAATAGACAAAAATAATCAATAAAGAAAATTCGGTTAATTTATTAAACATGTCAAAATGTATTTAATTTACTCGGTTATTATCTCAAATGCATATACAAAGAATTAAAATACCTTGGTTTTGATCAGTGTGCACTTTGAAAGCTTAAAGGGCCTCAACTTAGTAATAAGTGAATTTAAAAGGGAACGAAGAAGAATATATCGATCAAACAAAAATCCAAAAAAGCATATTAACAATTGATAATGACACATTGCTTTGACTTAAATACTTTATATAAACGTGTTTGGGAACTTATGTGACAAATTTGATTGCCCCATATGCATATGCTATTATTACTTTATTATAACACAATGGAAAACATAGTTGCCCCACATTTTTTTTTTTGTAAAAAAATTACTCTTTTCCTAAGGAAACACACGTTTATAAGATACAAATCAAGATAACATTTATTAATATGTAACTTATCGTCATTGAAATACAATATGAAACAAGAAAAATAGATAGCATTACAAACAAGAAAATGAATTAAAAAAAGTTGATTTGCGAAAAAGTAATGGAATGTAATTATAACCATCAAAAGCAAAAACCAAACAACCATTTCAGTCTTTTTCTCAGGTACTACATGCTTCTGTAACTTTAACCTTGTCAAATTAAAAGGAAAAAAACAAGTCTGAATTACTGCTATTATTTTGTATTTTCCCTTTCTAGGTTTTGGTTCCACATTTATGCATATGAAGCATGGGTGGCAACCACCTTGCCCATGCCTCTCTACAGCAAAATGACAACACGAATGAAACATGACCTAGCACCATCAACAGCTTTATACGCCTCAACTTTCTTTCCATTATTCTCCAAGCGTATTAACTTACATTGAAAATGAAAAAAAAACCTTCACTCTCTCTATCATCATCTAAATGCAACTTTTCAAAAACCCATCATTCATTTTGTCATTCACTAGTCACTTGCCCGCAAACCCTCCAAAAATACAAAAATTACACTCAATCATTAGGGCCTTAAACACAATTAGGTGAAGAAGAAGAATAAAACTCCGGAATTAAGGTTTAGGGTTGCAATCCTCTGTGTGTGGCCCGATGTCGTAGAATTGTTGACGCTTCATGTCACGTCACACCATCACAAATGGTCATAGGTAGTTCAAATTCAATTAATGGGTGCATTATTTGGGTGTTACCGCTTGCTCGAGGCTAGTAGTGGTGATTGTGTACGTAAAACTTAAAATGTAGCAAACAATTAGCCACCTAGGTTTTGGGGGTGGTGGTAGTGAGGTTATCGGTTGGCACAGGATGACGAGTTTTGCCAGGCTTTAGCGTTGATTGTGAGTGAGCGGTGAGGATAATGTGCTGAGGGTTTGACCTTTCTTTGTCCGGAGCGAGAGTGAAGATGACTATGGTGTGTGTAGGTTGATTGATTGAGGTGCACCCGTGAATGTGGCTAGGGTTTCAAAGTTTGATTGTGGAGTGGAGTGACGATAATTGCTTTGGGTTTCAATGGCCTTTGTGAGGTAGCGAGAGTGGCGATGACTTCATTGTGTAGTGTTTAGACATAGGTTTTTTTTTGTTCAAAGTACAGTTAAACGATCGTTTTGTTTCTTATTTGTTTTTCACAAATCATTTCACAAGTTAAACGCTTGCGTTTAACTTTTTCAAAAAAAATTAATAATATTTTTAATTTTAGTCAAACACTTTATCAGCATAAGATTTCTTCATAATGTATGTGACCTAGTAAGATTCTATCATACACATATCATAAATTATTGATATACAAAGACTTATCACTAGTACATTAATCGTTTGATAGACCACAATTCTATCACGAATCTATCATATTTATATTATGAAATCATTTACATCTCATAAAGTGGCTATCATTTATTGTCGGTTTCTTTGTAGTGAATCTCACCAATGAGTTTATTGATGTAACTATGACATTTCTTCAAGTATATATACTTAGTTGTGTTTATTTATTAGTGTTGTATCATATATAAATTTTACAATTGCAACTTATTTATTTGATTTGTGTTAAATAACCTACTTGATATCATATTTTATACTTAATGGTATGAGATTTTGGAAGATTTATTTAAAAAAGATTATCACATTAAAATTTAAAGTAGGGTTGAAAGTAATTTCAAATAAAATATGTTATTTAAGTGGAATTGCTTCAAACCTAAGGGTGGTCACATTATTTTACAAAATTTTGCACTTAAATGGTTAACAAATCAAGTATATTATTTAACCTATTTTTTCTTTTTAATACAAATATTGTATATTGCTGATTAAATCAATGGTACACAATTAAAACATTATTGATGCCGTAAAAATTATAGCATCATAGAGGAACCTAAATTTAAAAGTAGGTGGGAATTATGTTTTAATACAATTTATTAGAACTATCATCACTAATGTATGTAGATAGATATAAAATTTATATGTCAACAATGTTGCTATGTTAATTTAACTTCTGTTATAGTTTTTAACATTATATTTTAAATTTGACATCTTTACATTATTTCTAAACAACCATGTGATTTCATAGACAATTTTTTTATGTAAAGATTTGAATAAATTTCTTTAGTTGAATTGGTCAATTCCTCCTTAGTTATTCTTTGGAGTTTATTTTTATGTGATTTTAAGTATTGGGCTTTAATTAATTGTAACTTATGCTGCTTGTATATATGATTTATTTTCTATGTTTCTTCTTTTTGCTTTTTGTTGATGCAAATTTTTTGCTCAATGTACGAGTGATTGATGTATTTAGGATTTTTCTAAATTAAATTTTGTGGGTTTATTTTTCCCTTGGCGAATGTCTCAAATCAATATGTCTTCTTATGATTAATTGTTTTGCTCATTTGTTAAAGGCTGCCATGTTGTGTAATATCCCTCGACATCAATTTATTTTTACTCAACGTTTAGAGAAAAAAATTTAAAGTGCGATGGGCAATGTTTTATACTCATTTATGTCTTTTTTTTCTTTTACCTTTAAATGGGGTGTTTTTTTCTGTTATATAAGCATCTTAGAGAGTCAATTGGAGAGATTATATTTTCCTATAACAAGTGTCAGTCAAAGCCCATGTATGGAGACACATATTCATATGTGTCAATACTTATTCATTACAGTATTCTTGTACTTATCATGTTTTTTACCCTTGACCTTTAATAGTTTGATTAATTCACACCATGTTCCGCAAAGGATTGATTTTTGCAATATTTTTTCCGTAGTTAACATTCCATAAAATGTTTGTTAACATGTCGGCTCATTCCAGAATGTTTGTTGGCAGAAAAGCACATTACGTGAAATGTATTTATTTAACGTAGGCATATTCCATAGAACGCGTATTTGCTCGTGAGCCCACACTCCATGTAATGTGTGGCTCATTACGTAGGGATGTATTTGCCTGCACTCATTTCATGTAACGCCTACATTTCCTAGTAGGTGCATCCGTAGAACATGTATTTGCCCGTAAACGCATTTTGTAGAATATATAATTGTCATAAAGCACATTCTTTGGATTGTGTATTTGTCCATAGAATAAATATTGTCCATAGGCACATTCCGTAGAATGCATATTTGCTCACAGCAATATCTGTAAAAATGTCTATTTGCCCATAGGCACATTCCAGAGAAATGCATATTTTAACGCGAGCACATTCCGTAAAAATGTCTATTTGTCCATAGGCACATTCCTTAGATTGTGTATTTTCTCCATAGGCGCATTCCGTGAATCCATATTTTTAGAAATAAGTATTTGTCCAGGCGCATTCCGTAAATATATAGTTGCCCACAGTCATTCATTACAATGTATATATATACCCGTAAACATATTCATAGAATGCTTATTAGCTGTATGCTCTTACATAGAAATATTTTCTAGTGTGTAGGTCAATTCTTGTGAGGTTTGTGAGGAATGACCTAGGTCATTCTTTGAAAGAATGGATCTAAGTGATTCTTTTGTAAACAATGGACCTAGGCCTTTCTTTTGTTGAATCATATCTTTGGTGCTTTGTCAAAGACTTGCCCTTTAACGTTTTACTTAGAAATATTTTCAAGTGCTAAATCATTATTTATAAAGAATGGCACTAGTGAATTCTTTTGTAAAAAGAATGAATCTATGTCATTCTTTGATGAATCATGTCTTGACATTTTGTCAAAGACTTCGCTCTTTAATTTTTACTCGAGAATATTTTTTGGTGTTTTGGTCATTCTTTGTAGAATGGACTATGTCATTCTTAAAGAAGCACCCACTTTTGTGCTTCATCAGTACCACCCTTTGGACATTTTTACTTAGAAATATTTTCTAAATTTCTATGTCATTCTGTAAGAATGAACTTAAGTCGTTTCTTTTTGTAAAAAAAATGGACCCAAGTCATTCTTAAGTATAAGACCTCACGTTGTTCTTTGTGGTAAAAGTATACTTGTCATTCTTTTTACAAAGAATAGACCTAGTCATTATTTGATGAATCACGCTTTTGGCGTTTTGTCGTATCTTACATTTAGACATTTGCAATTCTAAATATGGGATTATTCTTATAGAGAATGGGCCTACGTTATTTTAATAAAAATATTTTTATTAGCATATTTTTCGTGTTTTGAGCAGTTCATAATTTTAGTCTAACGACTTTACAATTGTGAATATATGTTAGACAGTATCCAACTCTACTGTACTGTACATAATATTGAAAATTATGCATCCATAATAGTATTTGGTAATGTTATTAATAAATTCTTTTATGTATCTGAACAATTTTTTTTTGATAATTTTAAAAATTAAATAGGCCTGAAATTCAAAACAATTCAATTCTATAAAATAAAAATTATGTAATTAGATTATTATATAGATAATCAGTTTACTTTTTGTCACAATCATGCAATTTCCTGCTTGTATTCTTTTACATAATCGATTCATCCAATTCCCTAATTAGGTGATATTTCCGATTGAACTACTCTTGTGACTTTCTTTTTTTTTTTAACCCTTGTAAAAATCCTAGGGCATGTGTCCATTTGCGAATAATGCTTTTTTTTTTTCATACCAATCATATGTTACAATTAAAACTTTATTGATATATTTACAATCTATTCCTACCTAATTACTTTTTACCCGTGTAAAAATCTTAGTAGGCTTGAGCCACTGGCAAATGAGCAATGCTACTTTGATAAAAGTAGTACAATAAAATTTTGACAAAATATATAGAAAGATTAAATCGTCCGTTGTTCTGTATAAAATGATTAGTTAACATGAATTGCAACTGATTAGTTAACATTAAGTGTTTTTTTATCTACTCTTTTTTTTTTTTTTTTTTTGGCGAGTAGGCTATGAGCTATTGGCAAATGAGCAATGCTACTTTGATAAAACTGGTATAATAAAACTTTGACAAAATATTTAAAAAGACCAAATAATCCATTGTTCTGGATAAAATGATTAGTTAATATGAATTGCAACTAATTAGTTAATATTCATTTCTCTTTCATCTGCCTCAATTCTATATTTTCGAGGAAAGATTACTCGAATTGGTGCTCCTCAACACTGTTGAGAGCTCCAACCCATGTCATATAAATATTGTAAGTCAATTTCAACTCTATATTTTCGTCCTCTATATATATATATATATATAAGAGTAAAGAGTAGTGCCAAAAATTAATTCATTTTCTATGTGTACAGAAAGTTTAGAAGAGGTAAATTTATGCAATTAAATCGTTTACAAAGAAGCAATCATTTCTAAAATGCAGATGGCCATCTCTCATAATTATGACGCTCTAATTAATTGATGTTCGTTTATATAATTCATTTCTTGGTTGTTTAAAATTAATTTATTAGTTATTTAAAACAGGCTGATTAATATTAGACATGATGGGAAAATCATGTAACAATAATTAGGCTGATAAATTTGGCATAAAAATCAACTCCAAATCCAGCTAATCACTTGCTTGATATTCAATTTAATTTTACCTTCCTTTTAAGACCACGCTGCCCACATATTAACAATATTTTGTCATGCGTTAAAATTAATGAGCCCAATAAATAAATTCACACCTAATAATTAAAAAATAAAAATATTTCCAGGGTAGAAACAACTGAGTTTGGAATCGAGTGCATTTACAGTTTTATGCTAGGAAACTATTTCTAAATCACTTCTGTTAGATCATATGTACAT
Source organism: Citrus cavaleriei (assembly GCA_030448935.1). Taxonomy (NCBI): domain Eukaryota; kingdom Viridiplantae; phylum Streptophyta; class Magnoliopsida; order Sapindales; family Rutaceae; genus Citrus; species Citrus cavaleriei. The sequence continues at coordinate 5,658 of JAUJEM010000272.1, read as the reverse complement.
CTAATCACCACAAAATTTTGAAATTTTCTTCACTACATTTGTTTTAAACTTATATCAATCAATTATTTTGACACTAACAAATCACCATTTTACCCTAAATGTATAAAAATACAATTTTACTCTACAAAATTTAAAAATAAAAATTACAATTACAAGAATATTCCTAAATTTATTAAAACAAATAAATGTAAATCCAGATGTTAACTTTTATAATTATATTTTTATAATTATAATTTTATTTAATTTTTAATTAAATTAAGTATAGAAAGTTACAAAATTAACATGAAGAAAAGCTCTATAATTGTGTACAGACTTCCTATGAGTGGAATTAAGAAACTTCCTATATGAATTTTGTACAGCATTAGAAAGCAAAATTGTATTTAAAAAAATTAATTTCTAGTAAATTACAATTATAAAAAACTAATGCATGGATTTTTGAGATTTATTTGTTTTATTAATTTCATAGGTATTCTTATAATTTATAATATTTTATTTTTAAAATTACAAAAATTATTTTTAAAAAATTTTTATAAATAAAATAGTCTTTTAATTTATTAAAAATAAAATAAAATAATTATTTTTTTAATATCAAAGTAATTAATTAATATAAATTTAAAAATAAAAGTATATAAAATATCAGTTTTATGATAATTAAATATAAATATGATAAAATAGAAGTGTTGCAGACGTAATTTTCATTTACGCCATTACATAGATTCTGTCAGTCTGCGCCAGAGCCCTGAGCAGAACATGTCACTCATGACGAAATCCGTTACACGAAGGGCAATTTCGTAACTCGACAAAAATTTCCCCACGTTCACAAGTCACGACACACCGTACCCGGTAGTCTCCAAGACTCGAACCGGAAGCCAACCCAAACTCGGACAGGGAAAAATTAAAAAATTAAAAGGAAGTGCCCATTTAAAAACAACTCTGTACCTCTCTCTCTCTCTCTCTCTCTCTCTCGCTCTCTTATCTCACAGAGAAACAGAACAGAGAAAGACTTCAGTTGCAGAGTCCGATTCTTACAATTACAGTTCGTACAGTTAAACTCAAGACTCTTCCATCCCCTTAAAAATCCTCCCGGAAAATCCCTAATTCCCTCCAAGTCCTCTCCTCCATGGACACACTATCTGAGCTACCTACTATTCTCACCGGCCATTGATTCTCCCCGTGCCTCACCCGCATTATTTTTTCGCCTCAGGTTGTTTCTCCAACTAATCTCAATTTCAAGAATTTCTCTTTAATAACAAATTTCAATTTTTTATTTTAACTTAATTGCTCTCAGTCTACTTGCTGGCTGAAGCTTGTTAATTTTTTCTTAAATATATATTTATTTTTTGAAGGTTTTGCATTGGTAATTATCTGTTTTCTTCGTTGAATACTGTTTCTTGAGTAGCCTTTTGCTGTGACCGCTTGTGCTCTCAGAATGCTGTGTTTGTTGACGCCTATAACCAAATTAGTTTTAGGGTTTATGTTTTGGTTTAGTTAGAGTCGTAATTAATTATATGAAATTATAATATAATCAAATATGTGCAGAAACATTGGGCAGTTCTGGGTAGAATGTGTGTGTGCGCGCGCGCTCGTGCTGAGAGAGAGAGAGAGGAACATGTACTCCAGAAGCTTTGAGTAATTAGAGGAATCAAGTTGGAATTTCAGGGGGAAAAAAAAGGAAATTCAAGCATTAATGTCTCGGGATTGACCTTTGAGTCCCCTAACATTGATGTACTGTTTTTGTTCTTTTCATTATTGTTTGATCGTTTAATTATTACACTTCTTTTTATGTTGTGTATCTCATCTGCAGCGTGTTGCAATCGCAGAATCCTGTGAATTACTGCTTATAGAATGCACTTTATATTAAATAGTGTTTTGTTATTAAATAATTTTACTGACATGTCGTTTGATCAAAGGAAACCTTTTCCAGTAAAGGACTGTAGTCCAACCCTTCTTTTTAATCATAGTCATCAATTATTCCACTCATTCACCATTTACTTCCCATTAGTGGGCCTTAGTTATGAAGTCTCAAATAATTTAGTTTTCAGTGCGGTGTTTCCCCTAGTGTTTGATGATGGAATGCGTTGTTACATTTCAATATCTAGAAAATTTATGCTAGCTTATAACATTTATATGGCGTTTTATAATCTCTCAGCTGAAATCCATATTTATGCAAGCAACTATAGCAAGCATAATGTTGTTGGCATGGTAATGGTTGAAATTCGGGAACATTAAAAACCCTAGCGCTAATAGTGCTAAAATATGCGTTATAGCATTTCAAATGCACGTTAATTGAGGATACTAGATTTTTATCGGAATTAATTGAGGATACTTGATTTTTATCGGAATTGTACTTATATTTCCTCTGCTTTTTCTTCCTTTTGCAGGATCCTGCACTTTTGAAGTTCCACCTTATGCTTTGGTAACTGGGTCACCTCTTAACAATCATGGGCAGTACATTTAATCCTCAGATTTTAGTAGAAAAGCTAGCCAAGCTCAACAACTCACAGGCTAGCATAGAAAGTATCCTTTTTATTTCAATTACAAGTAGTTTCTATTTTATCTTGGTGGTGTTAGTGTCTTTAATGTTTAGGAAACTTTTAGGGCCATTTTCACTTTCATACTTTGGGCAGAAAACGCTAATATTTTGCTTTAACTGTCATTAATTTTTACTTTCATCACAAATATTCATCCTCATAAATTGAGATTCCTTTTGCACTTTTTACGGTCAATCTATAGTTTTTATCCTTAATGTGAGTTAGCTTTGTCACATTGGTGTATTTTCCATATGAATAAAGCCAAGCAAGTTGTTGAAACATGGGACAGACAATTTCATTGCTCTCCACGTGACCAGAGATTGGCTTTTCTATATCTTGCAAATGATATTTTGCAGAACAGCAGGAGAAAAGGTTCAGAGTTTGTTGGTGAATTTTGGAAGGTTCTTCCTGATGCTCTTCGTGATGTAATACGAAATGGAGATGAGTTCGGAAGAAACGCTGCTCTAAGACTGGTATATTCACCTTAACATTGCATACTTGTTTCTATATCTACTTAATTTTTCAAATTGGACTGTATATTCTACGATGAATCTTATAACATGTTATCATCTAACATTATATCCGAAACTATGTAACTTGAAGCTTTAAAATATGGATTCTTTGTGTGTAAAGGAAACTCTTGAGCCAAAAAGACAATTGTTAGAGTGGATGCCTTGAATGATAGTTAGTTATTGCATCATTACGAATGTTCTCAATTTTCTATTGGACAGCACTATTTGGCTTGTTTTAGGGGCTTCTAATAATGTTTTACATTGGGCGGATAAAGTAAAAAACATATAATGCAGTACGTAGAAGAACGCTGTACGTGTTTTGATGGCTTTTATGTTCCTGTCCATAAGACTCCCAAGTACCTCAATGTGTTGCAAGAGAGGGGAATAAAGAAAATGGGGAATGAAAATGGATCCTCAAATATAAAATTCAAAATAACACGAAATGCCAATAAGGAGCACATAAAATTAGCCTCATCTCCATGAAATAAATTCCTCAGATTATATTTCCAGGTAATTGCTCACTTTACAATCCTGTCACACCAAATGTTGCACACCAAACGTTAGCTGTATTTTCTCAAGTCCGTCCTTCCTCATTGAGGTGTCAGGATCAATCATTGATGAATGTGAAAATATATAATCACTGATGTCTCATTGAGTTGTCACAATGAATCAGGATGTTTAAACTGGCCCGTGGTAGGTATAGTTGACATTAATTGAAGAGTAAACTGTTTATCATTCAATCTTATTCTATCTAGTTTGCTTAAAGAACCTCTATGCAAATTGCAATCCTCTATTACATGTTTGACCTTCTCAGGATGCTACATACTTGTTACATCTTATTCGTATACTCACTTTTGTATAAAGTCAATACTGATTGCTGAAGGTTACATTTTCACTGTGTACCTGTAGATTGGTATATGGGAAGAAAGGAAAGTTTTGGTTCTCGGGGGCAAATACTGAAAGAAGAGATTGTCGGGAGGCACCCAGACAATCACAGTAGAAATGGGAAGCATCTGGGATTGAAATTGGTAATTCAATTTTTGCCCTTTTCTGACTGAATGATGTTTAATCTTGTTGAAAATTTGAGGACTAATGCCATCTCTCATCTTCTTTCCTTCAAGCAGAAGCATCCTATTGGAAATACCGTGGACAAAATAGTTTCAGGTTATCAGGTTGTTTATGGGGGCCAGGTGGATGAAGATGTTATTTTGCACAAATGTAGGGATGCTATAAGCTCTATGGAGAAGGTAGAGAAGGAAATTGGTAGTGACGTCCATTCAGGTAGTACCTACATTTGGTTTCTTTTGGACAACCACAGTATATGTAAATGTTTTTCACTTCATAATAAATCTTGAATATATAGTACATTGTGATTTATCTGCATGCTCTTTCACTTGCACACATTTACGTATTTTGTTGTTTAGGTTAGGCTTTCATAATGTTACATGAACTAGCATTATAGTCCTAATTAGTGTTTCTAATGTAACTCTACACTTTCTTGAATTCACGTTAGTTTCTTCAGACTACTTTCTTCTGATCTTTTCCCATGGAAGGATAGTCTTGAATTCACCTTAGTATAAATTTGATGGGAAGTGCAAATTTGATTAGCTAATAAACCTTTCCCTCTCTCCATTTTGAGTGGACCTCCTTAAACTAAGATTTCAACTGTTTAAGATTTCATTGATCAGCCTCAGGATTATAACTTTTAATTAGTGTATTGGTGCGCTGGGCTTGGACATGATAGTCAAGGATTGGGATGTGTCGGTGTAGTTTCATTAATTGATTTCTCAAATTGTTCATATTATCATATCTGATTATGTCTCTCCTTCACAAAACATTGTTCTGCACAGGACAAATGCATGAATCTGCATTTGTGGAGGAGCTGCAGGCGCAGCATGCTACATTAAGGGGCTGCATTGAGCAATTAACATCTGTGGAATCATGGAGAGCAAGTCTTGTGTCTAATTTGAGGGAGGCTCTCCAGGAGCAGGTCTGTCAGCCACACTATTCAGTGGTTGCAAAAATCTTGCAATTGTGATTGAATGTAAAACTGACATTTATTTTTTTATCTTTCAGGAATCTAAGCTGGCTCAAATTCGTAATGAGCTTCAGGTTTGTCATTGTTACCCATTCTAACTAATTCCATGGAAATATTTACATTCACATGCTCAAGCAGACATGCTCTTACACTGTAAAGAAATTAATTGAAATATGGCATTTATTCCAAATAAATCTATAAATGTAAATGCTTTTATTGATGTGTCATAAATGGTTTCCTTTTTAAATATACTAAGAAAAAGCTTTAAACTGGGTGCTTGCTTGAAACATATAGCCCAAGAAAGAGTCGTATGGCTAACTTTGATTAGTTTCATGGCATCTTCTGCATTTGTGCCCCACTTTTTTTTTTTCCCTTAATTTTTTATATCACCTCATTTTGGTTATTAGCATGTGCGAGTAATGAGTTTTTGAAGTTTTACAGTGTTTCGAAGTTTTACAGTGTAAGGTTGAGATTTATGGTCTGGTGGGAGATTGAGAAGATTTGTGTCTTGCCTTGAATGCTGACTGTTTGAACATTGCATTTTCAACACACTTAGGCTGTGTTTACTTGCTGGAGT